>JAHDVE020005330.1:0-17499 GCA_022606495.2 Halesus radiatus | reverse complement strand
AAATGATTGTTTCTACGAATGTCGTTTTCAGTGAATTTTTTTACGGAAACACATTCTGCCCATCATGTTTATTATAAAATCGAATACCGTATTCGAATTCAAGCCTTAGGGCCGGAGATATACGTATACAAATCTCGACCCCAACCCTCGAAATTGTCCCTAAAAAATGAGTGTTTTTACGAATTTCGTTTTCCGTGTATTTTTTTACGGAATCAAATTCTGCCCATCTTGCATATTATAAAATCGAATACCGTATTTGAATCCAAGAAGTAGGGCCGGAGTAATGCGTTTTCAAATCTCGATCCCAACCTTTAAACTATTCCTTGAAAAATGATTGTTTTTACGAATATCGTTTTCAGTGAACTTGTTTACGGAAACACATTCTGCCCATCATGCTTATTATAAAATCGAATACAGTATTCGAATTCAAGCCTTAGGGCCGGAGAAATACGTATTCTAATCTCGACCCCAACCCTCAAACTTGCCCATGAAAAATGATTGTTTTTACGAATGTCGTTTTTCGTGGATTTTTTTACGGAATCACATTCTGCCCATCATGCCTATTTTAAAATCGAATACCATATTCGAATGCATGCTTTAGGGCCGGAGATGTACACATTCAAATCTCGACCCCAACCCTCGAACTTGCCCATGAAAAATGATTGTTTTTACGAATGTCGTTTTTCACATTCTCATGAATCATATTCTGCCCATCATGCTTATTATAAAATCGAATACCGTATTCGAATCCAAACCTTAGGGCCAGAGATACACGAATTCAAATTTCGACCCCAACCCTCGAGCTTGCCCATGAAAAATGATTGTTTTACGAATGTCGTTTTTCGTGGATTTTTTACGAAATCACATTCTGCCCATCGTGCTTATTATAAAATCGAATACCGTATTCGAATCCAAACCTTAGGGCCAGAGATATACGAATTCAAATCTCGACCCCAACCCTTAAACTTGCCCATGAAAACGATTGTTTTTACCAATGTCGTTTTTCGTGGATATTTTTACGGAATCACATTCTGCCCATCATGCTTATTATAAAATCGAATACCGTATTCGAATACTTGATTTAGGGCTGGAGATATATGCATTCAAATCTCGCCCCAAGTTCAAAAACTTGTACCTAAAAAATGAGTGTTTTTACGAATGTCGTTTTCGGTGTATATTTTTACGGAATCACATTCTGCCCATCATGCTTATTATACAATCGAATACCGTTTTCGAATTCAAGCTTTAGGGCCGGAGAAATTTGCTTTCAAACCTCGACCCCAACCCTCGAGCTTGCCCATGAAAAATGATTGTTTTTACGAATGTCGTTTTTCGTGGATTTTTTACGAAATCACATTCTGCCCATCATGCTCATTATAAAATCGAATACCGTATTCGAATCCAAACCTTAGGGCCAGAGATATACGTATTCAAATCTCGACCTCAACCCTCAAACTTGCAATGAAAAATGATTGTTTTTACGAATGTCGTTTTTCGAGGATTTTTTTACGGAATCACATTCTGCCCATCATGATTATTATAAAATCGATGACGGTATTCGAATACATGCTTTAAGGCTGGAGATATATACATTCAAAACTCGCCCCAAGTTCAAAAACTTGTACCTAAAAAATGAGTGTTTTTACGAATGTCGTTCTCGGTGTATATTTTAACTGAATAAAATTCTGCCCATCATTCTTATTATAAAATCGATGACCGTATGCGAATTCAAGCTTTAGGGCCGGAGAAATACGCATTCAAATCTCGACCCCAAAGCTCGAACTTCCCCATGAAAAATGATTGTTTTTACGTTTGTAGTTTTTCGTGGATTTTTTACGAAATCACATTCTGCCCATTATGCTTATTATAAAATCGAATACCGTATTTTAATACAAACCTTAGGCCAGAGATATACGTATTCAAATCTCGACCTCAACCCTCGAACTTGCCCATGAAAAATGATTGATTTAACGAATGTCGTTTTTCGTGGATTTTTTACGAAATCACATTCTGCCCATCATGCTTATTATAAAATCGAATACCGTATTCGAATCCAAGCCTTAGGGCCGGAGATATACGCATTCAATTCTCGACCCCAACCCACGAACTTGTCCTTAAAAATGAGCGTTTTTACGAAGGTCGTTTTTCGTGGATTTTTTACGAAATCACATTCTGCCCATCATGCTTATTATAAAATCGAATACCGTATTCGAATCCAAACCTTAGGGCCAGAGATATACGAATTCAAATCCCGACCCCAACCCTTAAACTTGCCCATGAAAACGATTGTTTTTACGAATGTCGTTTTTCGTGGATATTTTTACGGAATCACATTCTGCCCATCATGCTTATTATAAAATCGAATACCGTATTCGAATACTTGATTTAGGGATGGAGATATATGCATTCAAATCTCGCCCCAAGTTCAAAAACTTGTACCTAAAAAATGAGTGTTTTTACGAATGTCGTTTTCGGTGTATATTTTTACGGAATCACATTCTGCCCATCATGCTTATTATAAAATCGAATACCGTATTCGAATCCAAGCCTTAGGGCCGGAGATATACTTATTCAAATCTCGACCCCAACCCTCGAACTTGCCCATGAAAAATGATTGTTTTTACGAATGTCGTTTTTCCTGAATTTTTTACGAAATCACATTCTGCCCATCATGCTTATTATAAAATCGAATACCGTATTCGAATCCAAGCCTTAGGGCCGGAGATATACGCATTCAATTCTCGACCCCAACCCACGAACTTGTCCTTAAAAATGAGCGTTTTTACGAATGTCGTTTTTCGTGGATTTTTTACGAAATCACATTCTGCCCATCATGCTTATTATAAAATCGAATACCGTATTCAAATACATGCTTTAGAGCTGGAGATATACGCATTCAATTCTCGACCCCAACCCACGAACTTGTCCTTAAAAATGAGCGTTTTTACGAATGTCGTTTTTCGTGGATTTTTTACGAAATCTCATTCTGCCCATCATGCTTATTATAAAATCGAATACCGTATTCGAATCCAAACCTTAGGGCCAGAGATATACGTATTCAAATCTCGACCCCAACCCTCAAACTTGCCCATGAAAAATGATTGTTTTTACGAATGTCGTTTTTCGAGGATTTTTTTACGGAATCACATTCTGCCCATCATGCTTATTATAAAATCGAGACGGTATTCGAATACATGCTTTAAGGCTGGAGATATATGCATTCAAATCTCGCCCCAAGTTCAAAAACTTGTACCTTAAAAATGAGTGTTTTTACCAATGTCGTTTTCGGTGTATATTTTAACTGAATCAAATTCTGCCCATCATTCTTATTATAAAATCGATGACCGTATTTGAATTCAAGCTTTAGGGCCGGAGAAATACGCATTCAAATCTCGACCCCAAAGCTCGAACTTCCCCACGAAAAATGATTGTTTTTACGTATGTCGTTTTTCGTGGATTTTTTACGAAATCACATTCTGCCCATTATGCTTATTATAAAATCGAATACCGTTTTTTAATACAAACCTTAGGGTCAGAGATATACGTATTCAAATCTCGACCTCAACCCTCGAACTTGCCCATGAAAAATGATTGATTTAACGAATGTCGTTTTTCGTGGATTTTTTACGAAATCACATTCTGCCCATCATGCTTATTATAAAATCGAATACCGTATTCGAATCCAAGCCTTAGGGCCGGAGATATACGCATTCAATTCTCGACCCCAACCCACGAACTTGTCCTTAAAAATGAGCGTTTTTACGATTGTCGTTTTTCGTGGATTTTTTACGAAATCACATTCTGACCATCATGCTTATTATAAAATCGAATACCGTATTCGAATCCAAACCTTAGGGCCAGAGATATACGAATTCATATCTCGACCCCAACTCTTAAACTTGCCCTTGAAAACGATTGTTTTTACGAATGTCGTTTTTCGTGGATATTTTTACGGAATCACATTCTTCCCATCATGCTTATTATAAAATCGAATACCGTATTCGAATCCAAGCCTTAGGGCCAGAGATATACGTATTCAAATCTCGACCCCAACCCTCAAACTTGCCCATGAAAAATGATTGTTTTTACGAATGTCGTTTTTCGAGGATTTTTTTACGGAATCACATTCTGCCCATCATGCTTATTATAAAATTGAATTCCGTATTCGAATTCAAGCTTTAGGGCCGGAGAAATTTGCATTCAAACCTCGAGCCCAACCCTCGAGCTTGCCCATGAAAAATGATTGTTTTTACGAATATCGTTTTTCGTGGATTTTTTACGAAATCAAATTCTGCCCATTATGCTTATTATAAAATCGAATACCGTATTCGAATTGCTTAGGGCCGGAGAAATATTTCAAACCTCGACCCCAACCCTACTTGCCCATGAAAACGATTGTTTTACGAATGTCGTTTTTCGGGGATTTTTTACGAAATCACATTCTGCCCATCATGCTTATTATAAAATCGAATACCGTATTCGAATCCAAACCTTAGGGCCAGAGATATACGTATACAAATCTCGACCCCAACCCTCAAACTTGCCTGTGAAAAATGATTGTTTTTACGAATGTCGTTTTTCGAGGATTTCTTTACGGAATCACATTCTTCCCATCATGCTTATTATAAAATCGAATACCGTATTCGAATCCAAGCCTTAGGGCCAGAGATATACGTATTCAAATCTCGACCCAAACCCTCAAACATGCCCATGAAAAATGATTGTTTTTACGAATGTCGTTTTTCGAGGATTTTTTTACGGAATCACATTCTGCCCATCATGCTTATTATAAAATCGATGACGGTATTCGAATACATGCTTTAACGCTGGAGATATATGCATTCAAATCTCGCCCCAAGTTCAAAAACTTGTACCTAAAAATGAGTGTTTTTACGAATGTCGTTTTCGGTGTATATTTTAACTGAATAAAATTCTGCCCATCATTCTTATTATAAAATCGATGACCGTTTTCGAATTCAAGCTTTAGGGCCGGAGAAATACGCATTCAAATCTCGACCCCAAAGCTCGAACTTCCCCACGAAAAATGATTGTTTTTTAACGTTTGATGTTATCTGTCTTAGATGTGTTCGGCGGTGTGTAGTGTACTATGATACTTACCAATACTCACCAGAACGCTTACGTTAATGATTGTCGCGGAGATATTAAATGAAAGAAAGGTTCACTATTTGTTTGATTTATTTCTCACGCGTACAAAAATCAGAAGGAATATTTAAAAGACTAGAAGTGATGCATTATGCAAATCTACAAGTTACTAGCCAGTTTGACAACACGACCGGATCAGCAGGGAGCAGAAAAGTGAATGATTCTCCTGTTCTGTGGATAACAGAAAGTCGGCCGGTTGACATTTGAATGAAGGGTTACCATAAGAAAAAAATAAACTTTGTGGCTAATAAATTGCTTGCATATTACATACCTTCCGCCCAGTTTCTTAAACGACTTAAAATTACATAATCTTAAAGTATGGATGTAATACTAATACATGTTCTTACAATTATCTTTGATGTAGATCAATAAGTATATACTCCAAATTGCTTATTGTTGATTAATATAAATCAAAGATAATTGTGTTACATTTGCATATTGTAAATAAACTAAAAATAATTACATTCGACATTTTTTCTTTAAGACTTATTTTAAATATTTAACATCACTTTACAAATCATCTTAAATTGTATTAATAGTATAAATAATAAATACTTAAGCTACCTTCTAAATAAACATTTTGCTTTGAGCAAATAAAGAAAGGAGTCAAGTGACTTACGATTAAATACAAGTCGTTATTTCAGACAACTTAAGCTTGATTAAAATCTACATATATATATGGTAAGTATAATACAGGATTTTTTAACAAAGTGATTTCCCTATCACTGGAATAAAAAGAAAATTATTATTAAACTTAAGCTTAAAATCTAAATGTTTTTAATTTATGCTTATCACAAAAATATAAAGTTGTGTTCATGAAATTTGAGTCTTATTTTGAGTGTTTATTTCTAACTTATCGTTATTGTGGTTGTATAGTATTATCATTTTTCATGAACGAACAAGAGTATATTTTGTACGATTACTTACCTATGCTTCGGTAAGATGATGAATATATCAGTACATAATAATTTTAGTAATAACCTTTTAACATGTGTTATGTTGATTATATGGTCAGCATAACACATGTTATCATGTTCTTTAGGTAACAGATATTTTTATGCTATTATATTTATATATGATACATTTTCTATATTTAGTGTAAGATTTTGTGTAATGTTTAAATTACTATAGCTAGTTGAATGGTTTGTTTACTTTACCCTTTCATTTTCTTACAATTAGTTACATGGTGAACATGTTTTTAAAGATGAAAAACTTTTCAGTATTACAACGGTTCATCTCGTCGATGACCGTGATGCATTTCTTTCTACATAGTGTTTCTGCGCTATGTTTTGAGAAAAAAAAAATTGTATACAACAGTACTAGAGTTCAAAATTTATACAAAAATTGTAGACTTTAGTATCAGTAATTTTAAAAAATATACATGGTTAGCTATGTCTTGAATATGATATTTAGGCATTATTTTTTTAAATTTCTTGTAACCTCTTTGAGATTAATATGGTTTTTTTGTAGAAAGAAAATAATTAATTTAATTTGCCAATTTAATTGCATTACGACAGGTATCTGTCGGGAAAATGTACTCTGCGACCAGATCTTGTTCTCTTGATTTCTGGGAGTGGTTCCTGGACAGATGCGTAAGCTGGCACGTTGTCTTCTACAGGTATGAAAGCAGGTTTCAGTCGGTCTATGGAGACACGTTTAGGCTTTCCTTTTATGCTGATGACGAATGTCTTCTCATCGCGTTCTTCTACCTTGTAGGCAGTCTCAATGTTCTACCGTACGTGAGTTCAGCAGGGGAACATTTTAGGTCTTCACGAACTGTGGATCTCAATCCGAGCAGAATTAGTGGGAGATTTTCCAACCAGTTCGGCTCGCCGCTTGCCATAAGAGAGGCTTTCAGAGTACGATGCCATCTCTCTATTAAGCCATTGGCCTGTGGGTGATAAGCGGTGGTTCTTGTATGTTTGATCCCCAATTTATCTGTTAGCTTCTTAAATAAGAAGCTCTCGAACTGACGTCCCTGGTCTGTAGTAATCGTCTCCGGGGTACCGTGACGAGTTATCCAGTGGTTCATCAGTGCGGTTGCTACTGTTTCAGCAGACATGTCCTTTAGTGGTACAGCTTCAGGCCAGCGGGTGAATCTGTCGATCATCGTCAACAGGTATTGGTAACCGTTGCATGCTGTAAGAGGGCCAACTAAATCAATATGAAGATTGCGGAAGCGGTCTTCTGGTAAAACGTATGTCGACAGTGGAGCTGCCGTATGTTGTGTGACTTTCGCTTTCTGGCAAGGGATACATTGTTTTACGAAGTTTTTTATATCTTTCGCCATGTTGGGCCAAACAAACCTCAACTTTATTGTCTTCGTTGTCCCTTGAATGCCTGGGTGACAGACATTGTGAACACTTTTAATTACCTCTGTTCGCATGGACGCTGGAACAAAAGGTCTGACATGGCCAGTTGATATGTCACACCATAGTGATCTGTCAGTGCCGGGTATCACCATTTGACGCAGGGAGAGGCCGGTGTCATCTTTTGCCTTAATACATTCGTCGTTTTGACACTGCGCTTCTGTCATCTTCCCATAGTCAATTGTAGTAGGACAGTTTATCTCTTCAATGCGAGATAGGGTGTCAGCTACTATATTTTGGAGTCCAGAGATGTGCCTAATATCAGTTGAAAACTGTGCAATGTAATCCAACTGTCTTTCTTGACGTGGAGAGCTAGAGGCTCGTTTCTTGCTAAAGGCAAAGGTGATTGGCTTGTGATCCGTGTAAAATATAAAATTACGTCCTTCGACGTTGTTGCGAAAGTACTTCACGGCTTCATATACACCTGTTAGTTCGCGGTCGAATGTACTGTAATTCCGCTGAGCTGGTGTGAATTTTTTAGAAAAAAATCCAAGTGGTTCCCATGTGTCGCCGTTGGACTGTTGTAAAGATGCTCCAATTGCTATGTCACTAGCGTCTACCATTATAGCGATCTTCGCGTCGGACTTCGGGTGAGCTAGCAGCGCGGCATTAGCTAGGTGATTTTTGTCATTGAAAGCCTTCGTTAATTCAACGTTCCATGTAAGTGTTCTCTTATCGTTTTTCTTGTATCCAGCGATGCAATCGAACAACTTAGCTTGAGTTTCGATAGCTTTAGGTAGGAACTTTCGGTAGTAGTTTAACATACCTAAAAAGCGACGTAGACCTTTCGCAGTTTTAGGTAGCGGAAATTCTGTTATAGCTTTAACTTTTTCTTTGATGGGAGTCATGCCCGTTTGATTAATAGTATGCCCCAGAAAGTTCACAGTATTTTCACCAAATTTACATTTTTGCATGTTAATAACTAGTCCGTTGTCAGCTAGACGTTTTAACAATGTGTTTAAATGCCTCTGGTGTTCTTCTTCATTTGCTGAAGCGATCAATATGTCATCCAGGTACACAAAGCAAAAATCTAGATCTCTGGTGATAGCGTGCATAAAACGCTGGAAACTTTGTGCTGCGTTGGTTAAACCAAATTGCATAGACGTAAATTCATATAATCCAAACGGTGTGATGATGGCCGTTTTTGGATATCATCTGGTTCTACGGGTATCTGGTGGTACGCCCGCGCCAAGTCTATAGTTGAAAAAATCTTTGCCTTAGATAGTTTGTGGGCAAAGTCGTGGAGCTGGGGAATTGGATATTTGTCCGGTATTGTTTCCGCGTTTAGGCGTCTATAGTCCCCACAAGGGCGCCATTCTCCATTGGGTTTCTTCACCATGTGCAATGGACTGGCCCAGTTGCTCTTGGAAGGTCTGCATATACCTTGTTCGATTAAAAATTTAAATTCACGTTTGGCTGCTTCTAGTAGGGCTGGTGCCAACCTGCGTGCACGTTCAGTCACAGGAGGGCCTCTGGTTTCGATAAAATGAGTCACCGTATGTTTCTGGGTTTCGTTAGTATTCATGGTCGGGCGCGTCAGACTTGGATACTTGTTAAGAATATCCCGGTACTTCGAAGTATTTGAAATCGTTGAGATTCCCGTGGATATTCCTTTGTACGTCATGCCGTTGATGTATAATCCGGTGGACTGGTCTGATATTACAGCCTTTTTTAGATTAACTGTAAGGTTGAAGTTGTGCAGGAAATCGGCTCCGAGTATAGCTCTTGATACGTCTGCAACTATAAATCTCCACTTCATGGTTCTGCGTAGGCCAAGGTTCAAATCTAGAATTTTTGTGCCGTAAGTTTTGATTTTAGTACCGTTTGCGCGGTATAAAGTAGTTGGGCAGTTATCAGAAGTGACAAACTTCCTGTTCTGGATGGAATGTCTAGGAATGACGGATACATCAGCGCCGGTGTCTACAAGAAATTTTTGACGTGTTTCACAGTCAAATATAAAGAGACGACAAGTGTTTGTAGGAATCTCACATGTCTCTACTGTGGAATTCCGCTTGTCGTTTCCCTGTGTATTTTTGGGAAAGGAGCATGGCTTGTAGCATCTGTATGCTTTTTTTTCCAAATTTATTATGCCAATGGCAATATCCATTGGGATTTCTGTTCGGAGATCTCCCCTGTGATCCTGATCTTGAACGTCTTGGAGGATTTTGTCTTGCTGGGGATTGATAATGATGATTTTGAAAATTCTGCCTACCCCGTCTGTGGAAATCAGGTTGTGGATTGACCTGCGATGCCTTCAGTTGCTTCAATTCCAAGGTGAGCTGGAGTACTTGTTTTTGAAGGTCCAGCAGTACCGAGTTGTCTTCCTGTCTTGAGGATCCTGGCCTTTCGTTTCTTTCGACTGCAGCACATTCGTTCGAATTATAGACGTCGACTATTTTATCTGCCGCAGAAGCAAGTTGATTGAGGTCGTTGTCTGGCAGCGCGGATAGGATCGCTTGGATATGTTGTGGAAGTCGCTGCAGCCATAATGTTTTTACGATTGCACTCTTTGCTAAAGACGGTCCAGCCAACTCCATCATATGTCGGAGTAGACCTGTTGGTTTCCTGTCTTCTAACTGGATGCCAGTGAGGAGTCGAGTAAGGCGTTTTTCTTCCGAGTCCTGTAGGCGTTCGATGAGTGCCGTTTTGATACGTACGTATTTTTCTTGTACGGGAGGATTTGTTACGATGTCACTAACGCACTGTAGGATATCTTGGTCGAGTGCAGCAATTATGATGTTGTATTTAGTAAAATCTTCCTTTATCCGTGAATTAACGAACTGAGCCTCCGCCTGAGCGAACCAAAGAGTGATGTTGGACCGCCAACAGGGTGGTAAACGTACAGAAACCTGCTGAACGTCTGACGTCGGTGCATTGTGTTCTTCCATCTTCAATTTGCCGATGTCTTCTTTTGGAATTACGATGAGATTTGTTGTACTTGATTCTTCGTTGGGTTTTTCTTCACGAGTGGTCATTACATAATTCCGTCAGAGTTTTATGCATTAAATATGGCAAAAAGTATGGCAAATATGGCAAGATAATGTGTAAATTTGTCAAGGTTAGGATGTATGTTAGAATGATTGCATTTAAAATCCGTAATCCATAACAATTTAAAAATTTAAAATCTCAAAAGGTTGTAAGAAATGTAAAACGGTTAAAATCTTTTCATAGAAAATAATGAAAAGTTTGAAAGAAACTAATGTTCAAACAAATGGATTCTAAAATTATTTGAAATTTTGAAAGTTGGAACAAAATAATTGTAACATTATTTGCGTTGCATTGTATGCTTTTATGGAACACATTTGAATTGTAACACTTTTGAAACAAAATAAATTGTAACATTATTTGCGTTGCATTGTATGCTTTTATGGAACACCTTTGAATTGTAACACTTTTGAAACAAAATAAATTGTAACATTATTTTGTAAATAATACTCTAAAAAAAAATAATGAAACCTTGATTTTCACTATGAAGTTATTAATTAAAAATTTTACTTTTTTTTAACATTTACGTGTTAGAAGGCAATCATCTCGTCTCAGCTGTGGGATCGGGTCTGATTCGCCTTTCCTTGAATGTTTTGGGTCAGATCCGACGATAATTCCGCCGCTTGAATCGACGATTCTTCTTTTGTATATCGAAGGGAAATGACCTCAGGATTCACCATCCTACTCCTGCGATCCGGTCGTTATGAATTATTCATCACGTCGGGGTCACCAATTTAACGTTTGAGGTTATCTGTCTTAGATGTGTTCGGCGGTGTGTAGTGTACTATGATACTTACCAATACTCACCAGAACGCTTACGTTAATGATTGTCGCGGAGATATTAAATGAAAGAAAGGTTCACTATTTGTTTGATTTATTTCTCACGCGTACAAAATTCAGAAGGAATATTTAAAAGACTAGAAGTGATGGATTATGCAAATCTACAAGTTACTAGCCAGTTTGACAACACGACCGGATCAGCGGGGAGCAGAAAAGTGAATGATTCTCCTGTTCTGTGGATAACAGAAAGTCGGCCGGTTGACATTTGAATGAAGGGTTACCATAAGAAAAAAATAAACTTTGTGGCTAATAAATTGCTTGCATATTACAATGTTTTTAATTGCAGATGTTGTCTGCTATGTCACTGAGTGCCTAGAATGTAACCACGAACTTATTAAATAAAATTTTAATGTTTTAGTAATCAAATGAAATGAGTAAACATTTCGTTTGGTATCTGAAACATATCTCTAAAATCCAAGATCCATGATAATGTAATTACGTTAATTTCCTGAGGCAGTGTTAGTATCTCACCCCTTATTATCGACAGCCGACAGGTATGTTAAAGTGCGAACGTAAACAAACCCCATGAATCCATGTTTACGTTCAGATCTTTGTTTTCACCTTGTCAAGCCTTAAGGTTAGTAACACTCGAACATCATAATAACAGAACAAACAACATTGCAACGTTTAACGTCCGTATAATGTTGACTTATTCCACCCCGAAACAAACAACCTTCCCCCGAACGGCCATTAGGTGGTTTAATAAAAAAAAGAAATCCGATATCCTTCATTAAGTATTTCCCATCCTGAGTAACGGCCTTATCTTGTCAGAGTAATAAGGCTTTTATTTCGTCACACCCCTCTAAATATGGCCCGAAATATCTCATTGAATACCCATCCCTGCTGGCCTCGTGGGATACATGAATTATATGAGTGAAAAAACAATGAACGTAGACAGCGCGGAAATATGTCATTTTAGAAATAAGCCTTTGCTTTCTCCAGTGTCCTTACAACGTGAAAGCTATATGAGGTTTATTCGTTTTCCGAATTTTTGGGTTGATTGAAGAATTGTACCAGCCTTCAGAGGTACGGAAAATGAAAGTCAGTTAAATAGATCTACTGTCTATCGATATGTGGAGTTTCTTGAACTGGTGTCAATAATAGATTAAACGTAGTTGTAGAATTAGGTTTCTTAAGACCTACAGAGGAAAGGATAACATATTGAACGGATTTTATCTTCTAGCTATTCGGAAAGCAGCGGGCTCCAATTATTATAACTGGAATCCGCGATCGATATTTGATACTTATAAAATATTGTATGTCATCCTGGTTGTATAAATTCAATCGAGATTGAAGTACATTCGTATGTATATAGCAATAAATAAATAATAATAATCATTGAAGATAATTTTAACAAATCTCAAATGGAATACGAAACCTAAAAAGACAAAGAAAATAAAAAGGTAATTGTTGCATATGAATCAAACCGAGGACCTCTGTCTTTCTCTCCGGACGAGCGCTCTAACCACTGAGCTAATGAGATCTTATTGCTCCCAGTTATCGGTAACATACCTCAATTAAAAATTGCTAATATCATCTTCAGTTAATTTTCATAGTTTTAGCCGCTGTCTCACACATCAGTCCAATTTTTTATTTATATTACATCTATTGACATTTTTCTGTAAGTCAAGAATAAATTTTCAATTTATTTGAAAAACAACCTCATTGTAATATTTAATCATTATAGACACTGTTAACAAATCTGAAATGAAATACGATACAAGCAAACACACAAAAAGTTAAAGGTAATGGTGACATCTTGGAATCAAACCCAGAACTTTGTATTTTTATGTTTAGTAATTCATTTGAAATTCGTTATTATTATCTTCAATAATCAAATATTACGATGATATTTATAAACTTCGATAAGTTATTCCAATAAATTGAAATAAATAAAACCTATTAAGAATAGCATAACTATTATCTTATTTCATGACGTCTCAAAACGAATTACTATTATACTAAAAATACACAGTAAAGCATCCTTTATTCTGTATTTTTAGATTTTTTTTAAATTGTTATTGTATATACCGTAAGTAGTGTGTATGAATTGTTTACCAATGCCCGAGGCCCGTAATTAATAAAACAGTAAAAAAAAGAACGAACAAAAAATATGGACGATCTGAAGGGTCAGCTCTCAAAAATGGCCCTAAACATCAATTTGCGGGTTGCTAATTCAGACAATACCACGGAGTGGAAGATACTCTCAATATCGTCCTGGTGAAAGACCACCATTCATAATTGAAACGTTGCGTGAAATAGCTTTTAGCCTTGTTTAGTGACCAGATCTGAATTGCCAGGTATTTCCCCACCTTCCTCCTCCACTTCTCCTTCCCCTCCCCAATACGTTCAGCCTCACAACATTCCCCAATTGGGGATGCCTTAGTCTCACTGGCTCCAGACGGCTGGGAGCAGTTGGAACTCTTGTGTGGTATTCATATAAAAAAAGAAATATTTTCAGTCAATTTCTGTACGGATACTTGGAATAATGTATATGTACAAAAAACAAAAAAAATCACAAAGTAAAGATCTATTCACATCTACCAGCACCGCCCAGATCAGAACAGTGCCGCACAGGCACAGCACACACGCGAATATTCACATTACACGGTACAGCACAGCACTTACGCGAGTACGGCTGACACCTGAACTGTCAACTGTGAGTGTCCGTTACAAAATTTATATTTATAAAGTGTTGTAAACAAAGCATATTTTTTAATTAATTAATTAATGATGACATCGCAAAGTGGATACTAATCATTTGAAGAAATTATATTTTATAATCCTTTTCCCATATTTATTATTATTTTATAACCTAAATTCTCTGACCAATTCAATCAATTTATCGGTTCTAATGACGCCAACTGACGAAGATGGCGGTGCTAACTGCCATTTTCGTCAGCATGAACACGAAATATGTGTTCATACTAAGTGCGCAGGGTCAGACGTCACAAGCGGCCACCAGAACGTCAAAATATTCTAGCCGACAATCTCGGCCGGTGCTGGCCCGTGCGTGTGCGAATACGTTCCGCTTACGTACGCTGTAATATGAATTATGTTCATAGATAATGCATGCAACTAATGCTATCGTGTCTGTACTGTACTCTTCTGCACTGTGCGGTGATGGTAGATGTGAACAGACCTTAATCCGTGAATTTCATGAAGGTTATCCCAAAATGTCTGAAAACAGACTTTCAAACTGTAGTTTGAAAACAAGTGAAAGCAATTTTAAACATTTTACCTAAACTTCCAGTATGTATTTCATAGAGATTTGGGAAATATTATCTTTTGAAACCTTACACATTTTACTAACTACCCGAACAGAAAATTAACAGATTTTTACTTTTTCCTAGGTTAGCAACCGGAAAAGCGCCTGTTTTTAGATACCAACTGTTAAATTGAACAACTTTCACTGAAAGGGGTATTATTAAGAAAGGTGAAGGTATTCAAACAATTTCCAATAGATCTGCTGATTGGGGAGCTGTCAAATCTATACCGGATCTTCGAATATAACTGTTTATTACGTCATTATACACACAACACTCTGCATTTACTTTTATGGCTAACCATAATGTCCATCTCCTCTTTTAATTTGCTATGTAACGAGATAAACATTCATTACCATTCAAAAGTACGCCATTCTGAGCCGTATCATCTACATAAGTGTATCCTCCTCGTTTCATCTCATTCTTCTCCTCTCCTTGGCTAGTAGGTCAAGCATCTTATTCCGGTCCATTGGCGATCCAAGTGACCGCATTTCTGTGTGTACTTTAACCTTCAAATTCCGTAGTTAGCTTTCATCCCTATATTGGTATTTTCGTGTCTCATTGACGAACAAAAGATCGGCCAGGTCCATTGATATGAAGATGTAGGAAATAAATTAAATATATAAGCAATTTTCTTATGAATGGAATCCCATAAGATTTCATTAGTCAGCAATTTATGGAAATGTCCTGAAAAAAGGATTACGAAGGCATTTTTCAAAAGCATACGAGTTGTTGGCCTTAAGGACATAAACTGGACTGAGTACTAAACATTTTGGAAATTATTAACTTTGTGAAGGAACCTTGTTAAAAAATTACTTTAACATTGTTTTCACGCGTTCAGTGCATCACTTATTTGTATGGCCAGGCCAACCAGTTTTGGCACAAAAGTGGTTTGTCGGAGTTAATGTAATATGTATTAGATATAACATTTTTTTATTATTTTATCTGTCTACCTGTTTTACCTGTGGTGAGGCCCCCGTTTTACAGTTTATTTGTAAATTATTTTTTTATTTCCTCCATATAAGTTATTAAATTACATTCAAATAAGATGGTACGTAAATAATTATTAAGCAGATTATGACTAAACGACTAGACTAAAACGCTGACTAAATTCATACGTGAAATAAAACTTCGGATCATTAAAATAAGTCGTCCAATTATTGATAACTGCTATAAAGCACATTCTTTCGAATTTCGAATCTATCCTTGTCTCTAGGTATTGGATTGCATCAATGATGCAACAATTTTTTTTTATATATTTTTACTTTTATCTGGATTATAAAAAACCTCCAAACATAACATATGTATACAACCTAACCTCTATGCATCCAAATAATATATAAAAATGTTACCTCCATACCATTGTTCTTATATTCATTTTATTTCATTATATAATTTATGTACCTCCTTCGTCTGCCTCGACACAGGAATTTTCTCAGTGAGACAGACATCAAACAATCCAAGATTAATATTAATAAAAATAATAAAAAAAGCAATCTAGCTTGAATTGCAGTCCTTATCAATATCCGTCCTACCCTTCGGAGCGATTTCATTTTACACATTTAAAATCACTGTTTTTTGGCACCTTCTTATTTCGCGCTTGTCAATGTACGAGTATTGCTTTTTGGTGGCATGAGAATAGGGTAGGTAGGAAGCCATTTTATGTGCCAATAAATTTCCGTCCTACAGTAGCGTGCACAGCGTTTTAAATCAAGGTAGACAGTAGGAAAAATAGGGAATTATGATATTTAAAAATTTACAAATATAGTAAATTTTCGATAAGAATGGCTAAGCTGCTGGATTTAGCCGACGTTGGTTGGGATTACCTGATACATCAAATATTCAAATAATCTCTTCATTTCTGCATGTTACATGCCAATAACTGGATATATAAAAATTCCAATTTTTTTGACGGCACGCACGAAAAAAGTCATCATAATATATATTAATTATTTCGTTGGCTAATAATAATAATAATTGGATGATTTGTATAGCGCCGTTTTTGTGAAAAATCATCTAAAGGGCGTTGTGATATAGGTATACTAATTAATAAAGGTTTCAATAGATGACACTAATTGCTACATTTGTGATTTTTACCGAAAAAGATGGCCCTTTCGATAATAACACAAACGAGTCTTCCCTTGAATGCGCATTGCGCACACATGTACATTTTTGGGTGGAATACAGTCAACATTTGAATATGACATGTGCGTCATTTTACATAATTCTCATTTCATTGCCGGCAACCCGGGTGTTTATTGGCATAAAATTTAAACATTTACATGAACTTTACTCGTCTCACTAGATGATGTATGTTCTGAGACGGATGATTTGTTTCAGCTTTTGACGGGAACATTTGTTTCAGCTTTTGACACATATAGTAGGGCTATCGATGGGAATGTAGATTGATTTCTTGCAATCATTTTATAAATTTCAATATTATTTATATTTGTGTGTAAGTACGGCCTCCATGGTCGAGGGGTAAGGCTCTCGACTACGAATCCGAAGGTCGTGGGTTCAAATCCCGGCGTGCGCAAGTAATTTTATTTAATTAATTTGTGTTGTTTCACAATTAATTCATTTAAAAATAATATAGAGTATATTTGCGCACGTTCCAGAGTGGAAGATACTCTCAGTATCGCCCTGGTGAAAGACCACCATTCAGAATTGAAACGTTGCTTGAAATGACTTTTAGCTGTGTTTGGTGACCAGATCTGAATAGCCAGGTATTCCCAACCTTCCTCTTCCCCTTCTCCTTCCCCTCCCCAATACCTTCAGCTTCACAACACTCCCCAATTGGGAATGCTATAGTCTCACTGGTTCCAGACGGTTGGGAGCAGTTGGGACTCTTGTGAGGTATTCATAAAAAAAAAAAA
>JAHDVE020005329.1:0-16048 GCA_022606495.2 Halesus radiatus | reverse complement strand
CAAATACGCACACTTGCACATACGCATACATACACATATATCCACACACACATAAACAATACATATACCTCTATCTGAGTACGAGAAATAGGGTACTAACACTATCACGCATCAAAAAGTCCCCAATCGCCTTTATGAAACTGTGGTATTTGGCTATTGACTTTATTTCAATTGTTAAATTATTGAAGATTTTAGGAGCGAGGAAATTAAACTGTGACTGTGACATTGATGTTTTTGTTGCTGGAATAATATAATTGGATTGGCTGAAATATCTAGCATTAGAGTTTGAATTAAAAATATATATTTTTACATATTTCAATTTAAAATAGGAGGATATGTGTTTCACGTATAAGAATTTTATATTGATTACTTTGAAGTCGTTCGTGGGGTGAATAAAGTGTACTTTGTAAATAGTCCGCATTATCGATTTTTGAGCTATCGTTTCAGAGCATCCTCCCCAGATTATTTGACCATAAGATATAATTGATTGACATATGAAAAAGTATATTGTTTAAGGTGTATTTTTATTTATTATATTTCCTAATGATCTGAAGGTATATGCCAGTTGTCGTATACGATTTGTAATATTAAGTACGTGTTCTTCCAATCGAAGATTATTGTCACACCCAAGTATATAATAGAATCTACTCGTTCCAGTGGTTGCATAGGCAATTAGAGAGATCTCTACAAAAATGTATTTTTAGTACACGATTCATTGAAGGCTGACTCGGAATAAAATGTAACTTTATTAAATTAATCTAATTTGGGTTGGAATTTCAGAGACAATATAAAGGACATGTTTTCATTGTTGTACCAACATCTTTTATGTTCGCAACGTATTCAAAATTTTCGCATATTTATGTTTGTCGATTCGTCACCTAGATTGTAATGCCATGTGCCCACGGATGAAGAGGATCATCTGGCCACGTGACCAGCATCCGTATCCAACGCTGTCCGGGTCGCGGCAGGGGGAGGGGGGTTGGTATAGTGTTTGTGCCTCCCCAGTGGGGTCCCAGGGGCCTCCTTGGGGGTCCAGAAAGCGTCCCATAGATGGCGGGAAAACATCCGAAATTTCGACGTCACTCTCGCCGAGTTCTGATAACCTGGTTATTTATTAAAAAAATATTAGAGAATAACAAAAAATTGTAAGATTAAGAATTTTTTTCGAAACATCTCTTTTTTTCTCTTTCGTTAGAATTTTTTGTTGTAAAAATGTTAAATTACATGAAAATCGTTGGAAAAAGTTGAAGTTCATGAAGTTGATGATAGTAATTTCGTGTTCACTATATTTTTCTGGTGTAGTTTTAAGGCTGCGCATTTCGAATTTCCCTGTAGACATTACACACCTCCCTTGAAAATTTGATGTTTTTACGTACTTTAAAAAATATATGTTTTTGAAGATAATGTATATTCAGATGTATAGTTGAAAAAGCAATCATTTGAAATTCCCTCGATATAAAGTAATCCGAAAAATATGTGCGGTTTAACTTGTTATATGTATTAAAAAATCCAGTCAGTAAGTCTTAAGATTATTGCTCTTTTCTAAATACGTCCTGTTTTATTAAATATTTTTAATACGATCGGCTACGCCCTAAACATTATTTATTAACACATATTCTATTCAAACAATATTTAGTTGCCGCTCGAAGGGTAATTGCTTGGTGGATCTTTATAATTTCTATCACCAGCATGATTGATGGAAATATTGAAAAAAAATAACTACGGCTACTTGGAGACTAATTAATTATGAATCCCGACTGACCGCTGTTGAAAGGCAAATATGATCATTCGAAAGATAAAAAGAGCGCGCCAATGTGAAGAGCGTTTAGAATAAATGGGCGTAAGTGACAATTCTAAAAATATTAATAAAACACGACAAATTTAATATAGATTAAAAATCTTAAGACGAATGTTTTAAGTAGCATTTAAAGAAACACTATGATCTTTTTCAAACCTATAACATGGTAAATAACAGAACGAACACGTTTTTTTTTTAATTTTCTGAGTACAGTTTACGATTTTTTTCTATCGAGGGGATTTCACATAATTACATTTTCAGCCCGTTGACTGAGAGATTATCTTCAAAAATAAAAAAAATATATGTTTTTTTAAGTACATAAAACCTCCAGTTTTTAAGGGATATTTGTAATATATCCACAGAAATTCTGTTTTGCAGATCCTTAAGGAAAATTCCTTATCCTTTTCCTTAGGATTAAAGACTTCTCGCTTAACTACGATGCCGATTCCATGTCAATGACAATACATTTTCAAAAGTGTTTGTGTTTAATTATCACTGTATTAATACAAATTATGCATTACACTTGCTTAACCCCGATACCAACCCTGATGTATGGCAGTGAGGCATGGAACTGGCAGAGGAAGGATGAAAGTAGACTGAATGCTGTAGAAATGAGATCTCTGAGCCGAATGCGTGGTAAAACCATGTATGATCGTGTGAAAAATGTTGAGATTCGTAAAGAATGCAAGGCAAGCGAGCAAGATTAAGAAAGGGACGCTTAGACGGTTTGAACATGTAGAGCGAATGAACGAAGAGATGGGTGTAAGGAGAATATATGACGCGAATGTGAATGGAAGAAAAAGCCGGGGACGCCCGAGGAAGATATGACACGATCAAGTGAATCAGATACTCGAGTCGGGCCATGTCAGAAGTCGGAATAACAGAATAGAATGTATGAGACGTTGTATGAATGTGAATGAAGCAAGAAGTGTATGCCAAGATCGAGTTGTTTGGCGTTCCATCCTCTCTGCCTACCCCTGCGGGGAAACGGAGTGATGGTTAGTTAGTTAGTTATATATTTAACACTTGTAGTTTATTATTACATGCTTTCACACTTGATAGATACATTGAAAACATCGTAATTTCGTTAATTCAGTTAATTTAATGGCGTTATTATGCGATAAATAACTAACTGATAATGTTTAAAGTCAACTCTTACATAATTTTGTGGGTTTTTGGTTAAAAATACGCTAATATCGATGTTTTTAAAGAATGTTGTTTGCAGAATGACAGCCGTCATCCGAGAGAACCGGAACCGCAGTTAAGCAAGAAGTATTTAAGCCTAAGGAAAATGATAAGGAATATTCCTTAAAATGAACCAGAATAGGCCTACACGATTTTCAATAAGATATGAAAAATCTTTTGAATTACGTCTTTATCATTTTTGAGAATGATGTACAAAAAATCTACCCCACCGAAGGACATCAACACAACAAATTGGTTTGATAATGAATTTATTAAAAAAAAATAAGAGTAGTGCGGCTATCACAGATTAAATAATACATAGAGATGCCTTAAAACACAAGGGAAAGAAACCAAAATTAGGGGAGGGGGCGAGGTAGGCGTACCACAAATTTAAGTAGAACAACAAATAAGTAAAAAGGTTCGCCTTGCTCGCAATGCTAGGCTAATGTGAAGCCAGCACGTCCATATTGCCTTTTTTTATTGCTGTTAGCCGCGTAGACTAAAAATAAACTATGAAATATTTAAAAAAATACCTATTTTTAACATAATTTACAGAATTCACGAGACCTGTGCAAGTATCTACAGCAGCGAACACGATTTAAAAATGTTACGAAAATATAAATCTCGAAAAATATTTTATAACATGATTAAAAACATAAATTTTCCAAGAGTTAAAAAAACGAGCAGCGCAAAAAAAAGAGATTATAGTTTATCAAATAAATAAAAAAGCCTTAAAACAAATCGTCTCGTCAGAATAGGACGAATCAGTATTCAGCTCGCCACCGGACTCCGTGGTGGGTATTTCCTATTCCCGTCACCCCCCGGAGCTATGCGCCCCCCGGCCCTCCCGCCCGACCAACCTCCAGCCCCGGTCCCGTGAGATATCACATTTATTTTGCTAACTATCGCCGTCTTGTGATGTGCTAAATAAATAAATCGGGACGTGCTAGACGCCGCTCTAATGGTGAAATATTAGTAAATTTGTCGTGACTTAATATTGATTTGATAGCTTCAGCGCTTTCTATACCAGCTACCAAATTCTTGCAAAAGTTTTGCGCAATCGAAATACTATCTCTTTCTCTATATATATAAATATAAAAGGCAATGTTTGCATGTGCATCCACTATAGACTAAAAAACTTCTGGACCGATTTACAAACGGTTTTTCGCAAAATTATCCGCGTTGTTCGGAGAAGATTTAAGGGTATGGGTCGGGGTAGGCGTAGGGATAGGGGTAGGGGTAGGGGTAGGGGTAGGGGTAGATGTAGGGGTTGGGGTAGGGGTAGAGGTAGGGGAAGGGGTAGGGGCAGGGGTAGGGGTAGGGGTATGGGTAGGGGTAGGGGTAGGGGTAGGGGTAGGGGTAGGGGTAGGGGTAGGGGTAGGGGTAGGGGTAGGGGTAGGGGTAGGGGTAGGGGTAGGGGTAGGGGTAGGGGTAGGGGTAGGGGTAGGGGCAACGCCAGGTACTTCTGCTAGTTTGGTATAAGAGCTATTACAAACAACGTTTGGATTCAGAATGATGGTTTTCACCAGGGCGATACTGAAAGTTTTACCACTCTGGAAAATGTCGCAAATATACTATATATTATTTTAATTGAATAAATTGAGAAATTGATCAAATTTAATGTGCAACGCGGGACTTTGAATACGCAACTTCCAGATTCGTAGCAGAGGATCGTAACCACCCAACCGCGGAGGCAGTCGTGAATGCTGTACTACATTGCTTCGTATAAGAAATTACTTGCTTATCCAGGAATGATAATCTCTTTACCCCAAAAATGTGATTAAAATATTCACATGCCTTGTTCGTCAGACGTCATTGATAAGATATGTTGGTTTTATTTACTGAGGGCTTATGTTGGAAATGTAATATGAGACCGCGGTGCTATTATATCTGTACGTAATATACTGTCTGTTGTCAAATATCTGCGGAATTTAATACTAAGCTTCCAGTGGCAAAGTAAATAAAAGGTTTTCTTGGGAAATTTCGAGAATTCGGTATCTAGGATTTGGAATAAATGTGATAACAAGCGTGGAATTTGTTCTGGAATCGTAGATACGCAAACATTATTTCGTGATTTTCCAAATCACTATTATAGTTAACATTTGTATAATGTGTCCATACAAAATTATGTGAATTGAACGAGGAAAATAATAATGAATGAACTGTGTTTTGCAAGCAGTCCGAGAGAATGTTTTTTTCGGTGATATTTCAAATTGTGATCATTTATGATGTTGAATGAATATTCAGGATTAAATGGACAGCTAGGAGGAGTTAGGCATTCAAAATAGGCTAACATTTATCTGCATATAAAATTAGATATTGCTATACCTGGTTATAATATTAATGCATATTTATATTTTCATGACAAGGAATTACTTTGTGGTTAGACATCATATTAAATAAATCAACGCTTTATTAAACCATGCTTTTCAATTGTTGCCTCCCTTTAATATTTTATTCTGCTTTCTTTTTTTTGTATTATCCTGTCTCACTCTTTATCTGTACCAATATATACGATAACTCCATGTTGTCGTATATATTGGTACAGATTTTGACGGCCTCCATGGTCGAGGGGTAAGGCTCTCGACTACGAATCCGAAGGTCGCGGGTTCAAATCCCGGCGTGCGCAAGTAAATTTTGTTTAATTAATTTGAGATGTTTCACAATTAATTCATTTTAAATAAAAGTGTATTTGCGAACGTTCCAGAGTGGAAGATACTCTCAGTATCGCCCTGGTGAAAGACCACCATTCAGAATTGAAACGTTACTTCAAATGACTTTTAGCCGTGTTTGGTAACCAGATCTGAATAGCCAGGTATTTCCCAACCCCCTCTTCCCCGTTACCTTCACCTGCCCAAAAACAGCTGAAACATAGCTTGAAATGGCTTTTAGCCGTGTTTGGTGACCGGATATGAATAGCTAGGTATTTCCTCATCTTACTCTTCTCCTTCTCTTTTTCCCACCCAATACCTTCAGCCTCACAAAATTCCCCAATTGGGGATGCCATAGTCTCACTGGCTCCAGACGGTTGGGAACAGATGGGACTCTTGTGGGTATTCATATAAAAAAATACATATACAATAAAATAATTTAAAATGATTTACGCATTGTTTACAAAACAAACGACAGGTGACATTCGAACTTCAAATCAGAATGTGACGATGTTTACCGCGATTTCATGAAATAATATACCTACATTGAATAAAGACCTTAGGATTTTATTGAAAGTAAAAATCTTACCTTTTTTACGAGCATTTTATCACGCATAATATAAAATGAGATCATTTGAATCGAAATGTGATATTCGAAGTACATTTTCTTTTGCGTAATATCAATATTATTTTATTCGATATTATCGAATACGTTTGGGAACTGAGATATTCAGTAAAATAACATCGTAAAAATATTAGAAATTTAAAAAAATTCTATGCACATTGAGTGGATTTTTATATTTATTAATTGATAAACTAAAGTTTTTAAGACAAGATTTTTGTGCATAGCGCAAAGGGTAACAATTGTTTTTATAAACAATAATTATTAGGCTGAAACACTCATTCAAATTGAAAAAAACCTTCCGAGAAAAGATAAATAAATTTACAGGTGAAATATAATAAAAACAGTAATTATTGAATGAAACACTAGTATATATTGATTAACTTGGCGGGTTTGCGATAAGCCGACGTAGCTCAATGGTAGAGCATCTGACCGGATATTAGAAGGGTGTGGGTTCGAGTCCTGCCGGCGATATTTATCTTTGCTCGGAAGGTTTTTTCAATTTGGATGAGTGTTTCAGGCTAATAATTATTGTTTATAAAAATGATTTTTATATTATTCATTTTGATATAATCATTAATAAAGAGTATAATATTTGTACCAGAAACTGATAATTAAATTTTAATTGTTGGTGATATTACGTCGTTTTGTTTTATTGGTGATAATAGAGGGGCCTTCGGTCCACAGCGTTTCTGTTCGAGTTTCAATCTCCCTTTTTATAGACTTTTTCCTTATAAACATCAGAAAAATATTCAACTTAAGAAATCAATATATTTGAAAATTAAGTTCAATTTTTGAATTATTAATTATTTTTATTGACATTTAAAAACCTCATTTTAATATTTATTTATTGTAGAAAATAATATTAACATAACCTAAATGAAACATGAAAACGGAAAAAAAAGACAGAAAAAAAAAATTCGGTCGCATCTGGGATTCGAACCCAGGACCTCCGGGGCAACCACTTAACCAACTTAGCTAATGAGACCAGTTCAATTTCTGTCATCTTCATCGATATCATATCTCAAATTCAAGATTTGTCAATATTATTCTTCTAAGTTGGTTAAGCGGTTGCCCCGGATAGGCAGAGATCCTGGGTTCGAGTCCCAGATGCGACTGAAATCTTTTTATTTTCTGTCGTTTTTTTCCGTTTTCATGTTTCATTTAGGTTATGTTAATATTATTTTTTACAATGATTGAAAATTAAGTGTTAATTGTTTCCTATGAGTTGAGTGTATCAATATTTAATATAACGGAAATCAAAGGAGTGTGTGTTAGGATCTATAGTATAAATTAGAACACGAGATAAGAAATAATATGAATTGAACACGAAACAAAAAGAGATAATCTAATCAAACCGATGATTTTATTGTGGAAAATCGGCGAGTATATAGGAAATGTAGATGTCACTACTGTCGCCGTACTTCAGGTGCTTGATGGGTGTCAAAATAGTAAATCTTACTGGCCAGTTCAGCAGGTAACTATATAACGTTTTTTTGATTACTAAAAATATTTCAATGCTACATAGCCTCACAATGAAAATTAGTTTATGAAAATATTGACATTATTCTTGAATTTAAACCAAAAAATTATGCAATTTTCATGGCGATGAAACTAACTCACTTCTCGAGAGTTTTTGCAGTTTCAGTTAACAGATTTCTGCTTTGTATTTTGAGTTTGCATTCTGATTAAATCCGGAAAAGCGTTGTAGGGGAGTGTATTCTCGCTAAATGAGATGTGATTGTTGCGGTGGAAACATTGTACTCGGAGTTGAAGAACCTGAGTACGCTTACCATGTGTCTGTGTTGGTTTTAGTTGCCCCGTAAGGCTAGATACCTCCAAAATAGCACAGGGTCTAACATTGTTAAATACACTCTCCATCTAGGGACGATACAATGGATAAATTAAAAAGAGTTCCCGGCTTATGATAAAGTCGAAAATAGGCAATTAATTTCCTTTTGCTTACATCATTATAAGCGGAAAAGATGCTTGTGCATGATGGAGGAATTAGCTTGGAGAGGATTGAACCTACGACGCTTTGGTAGGAACCCCGATGTAAAACTTGAACCTTCATAATGAAGCGTAATGATTTTAAATAGTATAAAATAATGCTATTTTTAGTTTCCTTGGCTTAAGATGTCCAGATGCATGAGTAAAAAAATAATCGCGTCTTCAGATGCCGGAGTTAGGATTTACAGCTGTAAATTACCAAAAAAATATTAATATGAAAAACCTTTTAAGCGAAATTAGGAATAATTTCACGATTTTACAGAGTCGTTGTTGAAGAAAAACGGCATCAGTCCCAGCAAATACCGTAGAAATATATAAAACGTGCAGCTTCTGACATGTTCCATACATTGAGATGGCGACATGGTACACTAGCGCCCCTAGCGGCGCGCGTTGGAAGAGTTGTTTTTTTCAAACATTTTAATAGATTTTCCGTGAAATATATTCTTAATAAATTACAGAATTCGAAAAATCACTAAATAAATATTAGGTAATCGGCACATGATTGTACTGTTTTTTTGCTCATAAATGAAAGAAATATTAAATGGGCTATTAGGTTTGTTCTAACAGTTATAAGCCTCGCAGCTCGCGCTCGGTCTATGGGTGGTTTAGAATGGGAATAAAATACTTATTGAATAAAATCTGCTTTTTTGCTCATCAAGCGTTACTGCATTTTACCAAAAAAAAAACAGTAAAGTCATGTGCAGGTTACCTAACATGCATTTTATGACTTTTCGATTACTACAATTTATTAAGAATATATTTCGTTAAAAATCTATTGAAATATACGAAAATGAACCAATTTCGACAACGCGCACCGCCAGGGGCGCTAGTGTACGATGCTGCTTGTATTGCTATTTATCATCATCTATTTTCAGTACGAAATTAAAGATATTTGACTTTTTCGTAATCAGTAGTATCATCGGTTAGTTGGTATAGGTTCTCAGACGTCGCGGGGTAAATCCCTTACTTCCTAGCCAAGTCCTTCACCATTGCATATTTTCAGGTTATAATTTTAGTAGTACGAGGAAATTAAATATTATAAGGTTACTCAGAATCTAGGTATGTTTGTCTTTTTTTATTTATTCAAAAATCTTAGCCATGGGGTGTAATGTTATGAATTTAATCTTATTAAAAATACGTTTTGCTGGTCGACCCTCCAGAATCAAGCAAAATGTGTAAGCCATTAGTCTATGGAAGTCGACAACTTTATTACAAGTAATGGATGTTAAACCCCTACATAGTTATTTGTATCAACTCACAAGAGCCCCCCTGATTATACTAAGTAACGCCATGGGACCTATTGGGCTACGTTGTGAGGCGGGCTAAGGAGGAGTTGAGCGAAGGGTTTTGTTAATGTGGATTTTAAAGACGCCTGGAGAAAAAGACAGAGGAAATATGATCACCGCAGCTGTTTCCATATACGAGTATAATACAAGCAGTTTAATAAAAGAACGATTCGGAGAAGCGACTTCTGCTAATTCCTCTAAGAAATCTATTATAAAAGAGACTTAGCATGGAAACGTGTCAATGTCCATGTTTGTTAATGTCCAAATTATTACGCTTATTGCATAATTGAAGATATGATAGGAATAAGAGCGTACGAGATTTAACGCTGTCTTTGAGTAAATTGGCTTTTTGTGTTCTTATGATTCTTTCTTTATCATAATCCATAGTTGGAATATTTTTCAAAAAATGGCTATGTGAGGCTTGTTTTTGTGTCCAGTCAGTACGCTGTTCTGTATTAATGTTTAATTTGTGTTTAATTCGTAGACCTCCAATATATTATTTTTCAAATTTAATGTTAATCAAATTTAATAATGTTATTATTAAGTTCTGCAAGTATTTTTAGTTTTTATTATTGTGACAGCTGTTTCGGCGTTTAAGGCCATTTTCAAACTGCGGTTAATCCACATTGTGATGATTTATTTATATGATTTTATTCATTCCCACCCCCTTCTAATTTGGACGGGTTTTTAAAAATAATGATTTATTATCGGTTTACCGATTATCACCGATTTAGTTAGAAAACAATTAAAATTCTGAATTCTGCAAGGTTTTCACATTTATAATGCGTTTCCTCGTATTTAACTGATAATTTTTTCGTAATTTATTTATTTAACGCTGTTCTTACATATTTCGAAGAACACTACTCATAAAGCTTTCCATAACATTTTTATTATTTAAAATTTTGTAAATTTTTTTATTTTTTTATTTATTAATAAACGAATTAAAAATTACTTTGTAATTACCACTTTATTAATATATATATACATATCAACATTTTTCTAAACAAACAAGCTAAAACATGTCTAAAAGATGAAAAAACACCAGGTCTAAGATATTGATATTTAGATGTACCGAGTTGTACTCACTAGTTTTATTTTCTTTTATTTATTAATTTTAGGAAATCAACAGGATTAATTTTTCATTTTGTACATGCATTGAGTAGGAAACCAAAAATATAACCCATCATATATTTATTCCTTGTGACCAAATAAGAGAAAAAATTAAAAGAAAAAACAAAATTACACAAAAAAAGTCGCTTACGGTAAGTATAAGAAAAATATTATTTGAGTTCTTAGTCAGGTGGTAATTGAAGATCTCTACATATATGAAGACAAGATGTCATATTATTACAATAAGACCAGACATTAAATATACAAATATGAATATAATAAATATGGTTTATAAAAACATTAATATAAAAAATATTAATATCTAAAAATATTAATATGTA
This sequence comes from Halesus radiatus, assembly GCA_022606495.2. Classification (NCBI taxonomy): domain Eukaryota; kingdom Metazoa; phylum Arthropoda; class Insecta; order Trichoptera; family Limnephilidae; genus Halesus; species Halesus radiatus. The sequence goes on along the minus strand of JAHDVE020005329.1, from coordinate 5,045 downwards.
AAAATATTGATACATAAAAATAAAAAAAATATTACAACATTAAAAATGTAAAATAGTAAAATATTTAAATATTAAAATAGATACTAAAATATTAAATTGTATGATTATTAATGACTATTGATTCATAACAGAATTACAAAAAAAAAAAAAAAACAATAAAATCTTCTTAAAAATATAAAACCAATCAATAAAAAAAATCACTATTTACTAATCATAGTTTTATGGAGTGTTTATTCACGTTATAAATAAACATATTGAATTGTGCAAGAAATAGGTTTATTTCATCAATAAAACCCTGCAAACCTGTCATAAATTCAACGTCATTAAACTATATATAATACAACATAAGTTACAACATGTGACCGGAAAGCTCATCTTAAATGACCAAACTTACCACACTTCGCGCTACTGTTCAAAATATCGGCGATTTTGTTATTGTATCATTACGATTTCAAATGTTGTACCGCCCTTAACATAGAAAGTACACAGGTCTAGTACCGTCACTGTTCAGTGTAATTTATTTCCAAGGATTAACACCAACACCCGCTTTAAAACCCCTAACTTAATTCCATCAACCCTAATCAAAATGGATACGATTATTGGACGTTGGCTTGTTATTCAATTAACTCATTTCTGACAGATAACAAAGAGGGATAATGTCATTCCGAAATGCGGATAACTTTTATGTTTTATTCGTGAATACTCTACACACTTTGGGTCCTTTCCATCGAAATTCTAAGCAAAACTTGTTCCTATTGTCTATTTATTTCGAGCACTCGAAAATAATATTAACACTGTTGTTTCAAGGAAATCAAAAAAATTGCATCGTTATGAAATATTTAGGTATATTTGGATGAATTAAAAATCCCAATGTCACTGTAAATTAACTAATAAATAATAAAATTTCAACAGTACTAGTAAGTCGTTAACCATTTTAACGAGATTAGAAAGAAGTGGGAATTTTTGAGTTAACCGGAAACATATCTAATAAGGGATTGTAAGACAAATTCAGTTGATGATTAATAATATTAAATTCAATTTTAATGGTTTTTGATGTTTTAAGATACTGTATGTGTTAGTGTTATATAAAACATTATATTTTCATATGATTCCTGAACGAATTCAATTTTAAACCTATAATAATAACTTATGCCATTTCATATTCCGTATCCATACCCGCCAACAAACATTTCATCTTAATATTTTAAAGGATTAACTGCTAAAAGGATTTTTTCTAAAATATTTTCATTGACGACGATTAATTTATGACGACCTCCATGGTCGAGGGGTAAGGCTCTCGACTACGAATCCGAAGGTCGCGGGTTCAAATCCCGGGGTGGACAAGTAAATTTTATTTAATTAATTTGTGTTGTTTCACAATTAATTCATTTAAAAATAATATTCAGTGTATTTGCGTACGTTCCAGAGTGGAAGATGCTTTCAGTAACGCCCTGGTGAAAGACCACCATTCAGAATTGAAACGTTTGCTTGAAATAGCTTTCAGCCGTGTTTGGTGACCAGATCTGAATAGCCAGGTATTTTCCCACCTTCCCCTTCCCCTTCTCCTTTCTTTCCCCAATAACTTCAGCCTCATAACATTCCCCAATTGGGGATGCCATAGTCTTACTGGCTCCAGATGGTTGGGAGCAGTTGCGACTCTTGTGCGGTATTCATATTAAAAAAAAACCATCTGTGAGTGTGTAGCATTAAAACCATGTTTCGAATGCCCTAACCTTGTTTACTCACTAGATCTGAATAGTTAGGTACTCCCAACCATTCTATTCCACATATCCCCCCCACTTCGCGATAGGGGGCAGTCGCGACTCTTGTGCGGTAATCACATGAAAAGATCTAATCTTTTATGACCTGTGATTTTTAGTGAAAATAATTCCACTTAATAAATTCGACGAACGTTAATTATAAAAACGCCTAGTTTACGATCATTCTTTTATATGAAAGATAAAACAGTTTTTACCTAAAAAAACCATTTACATAAAAAGATGGTTGAAATCATTAAATGTGCATATAACCATAAAAAAAATGTGGAAGAGAATAAAAACAAGGTGTTGACCTGCATCTGAACGCTTGCAGTTTGTGATGCGAGGAACAAAGGCGCTGCGTACACAGTTTACTTATAAGACTTCTGCCGAGTTGGCTGTAGTCTCCACCGAATGGCTTCAGCTGACCACCGAATGGATTCAATGCACTGGCATTGTTCCATAAACACTGCATTTGTCTTGCTTTTTTAAATGAAATGATGCACGCGTTAAAACCGTTGTATGCATCTCAGTATGAAAATCACAAACGTTTGTACTGTTTTTAACCACTTTTATTTGAAACTAGCTGATGTGTACCCGGCCTTGCTCAGGTTTATATAAAGTTATGATGTTGTGAATTCTTGCTTGTCATTAGGGTGCCACAATTGATTTGACAGTGAAAGTAACTATGTCTAAATAAATAAACTCTTTGAAAAAATTATTTCTTTCCAAACGTTTATTTTTTAAAAACAGGTCTAAATAATAGAGTTCTTATGTAGTTACCTACTTGTGTTTTACATTTTGAAAATAGTCTACCCAAAAAAACCTTCTTCTTTTGAATATGAAATCTGCGCCTAACCATAGTGTTATATCTATGGGCTAAAATAAGTAAAACATGGCGGGTTCAATGTTTTTCATACTAATTTTAAAACGTTATAGCAACAGTTTTACTTATTAAATTTCATTCAAACTACTTTCTAAACCTTCCCAGCACTAATCAGAACAAATTGTGCTATTTTCAGCGAAACCGGTTCAGTGATTTTCGAGAATATCGAGGACAAAGAAACAAACAAACTTACATTTATTTATATATATATATATATATATAGATCGTCAAATAGTTTCGGTTACACCCTAATCTTCTTTAGGACAGTATTATTCTAAACTAGCTCCTTGATATCTGCTGTATTTACGCTATTTTACATTGTCTACTGAACAAATATGACGGTCTCCTTGAATGCATTTCTTCTTGATATCTGCGGGTATCTGTAAAATTATTTAAGGACTACTATTATATTCAGTCTATCCCCACTGTAACAAAACTGTACTACTGTTTTTATTTCTCAATTTGTTTAATACTTGCTGTTATTTTTTTATATTATTTAAATCGGTATTATGCAATTGAAGTCTAGTATCTCTATAATAAAACTGTTATATTGTTTTCATATTTTTAAAATATTTTTTCCAACTTGTATACATTCTTCAAAACACGCATGTACCTATATTGTTTTATTATTGCGCTACATTTGTATGATGATTTTTATTTATTGCTGTATTATATAATATTGATGAACTAAACTCGTGCCGACAAGCTACTTGGAGTGGCTTAGGTGTAAAAGTTCCAATTGTATGTAATTAATATTGTATAATAAAAAATAAAAAAAACTTTTTGAAAGAAAACAATGAGAGGGAGAAATCAGAGGAGGACAGCATTAGAGGATCAGGGAGTGGTTTCCAGAGTGGTAGGCAGTGGAGGAGGGGGAGGATAGGGGTTACGTGGGGGAAAAGGAACAACTTTAAAATCTGAAATTCTTTTTGCTTATTTAATATTTGCTAATTCTTATTTTGAATTTATTTCGTCATGCTTCTAAATGATTACGGCGCAAACTTATTCTATTTTAAGTAAAACTTGCACTCCTGTTTTCATATTAATTTAAATGACTCTCTGTTTTCTTTATGTAAATGTGTATGTATTTAATTGGGTTTATAATAACACTGTCCTGAAGAAGGTTAGGATATAACCGAAATTAATTGATGATATATAATTTAAAAAAGGGGTTAAGAACATAATAAACTTTTCATTTAAGTATAATGTCTAGCCACAAAGTGATTGCTTTCTTGAATAAATTGATAATTTTTTTTTCGAGCTACGCAATAAAACGACATGGTTTCTCTTTTTGATTGGCTCCGTGTAATATTTGGGTTGTTGTGCGAATAAGAAGAGAAAATCGTGATTTTCTTGCATAGAAAAAGAAACATAGAATCTAGTTAGCCGAGCTGAAGAAAAGATCTCCGTTATCATCCTACAAATAATGTCAACCTTGGATGAACATTATAGACGCGTTTTCCGTGTTTCCAGACAGCGGATCGGTGCCGAAAGGACATGGTGTAAGTTATTCAGACACATTTGATTTAATCACCGGTAGAAAAGAATGGCTTACCCGCAAGACGTTCATCTAACCAAGATTGTAATCCGTCAGTTAAGGGGCAGCACACAAAAATGGCCCTAAACCTCACTTTTAAGGTTGCTTACTCAAGCAATAACGCAAATTATTTATCTGTAAATTCTAAACGGTTAATTAGAAAACTATATATATTTAAACTTATCTTTAAATTCTATGAAGTATATCCCAAAAAGTCTGATAATATGTGCAGTTTGAAAATAAGTGAAAAAAATTTAAACGTTTCCTAAAATTCGAGTATATATAGATAGAATTGAAAAGATTAAAGTTTGAGGGTAATTATCTTTTGAAACCTTACACGTTTTCCTAATTACCCGTATACAATTTACGGATAAATTATTCGTAGTATTTCTTAATTTAGTAACCTGAAAAGGGTGTATTTTTGGGTGCTGACGGTTAAGATAAGAAGGGAATCTGTGTAAGGTACCACACAGTTTTTTTTTTGCAGGAGTGAGATTTTTTTCACGTACATCTTAAGATGAACGGCTGCGCGGCCTGTTTCACGAAAAGCTTAATTTTGGATTTTAGGCCAAAATACTTAACCCAAAGTGAAAAATCTTATTTAAAAACTAAAGGTATGGTAAATATGTAGTACGGATTAGAAGTATTTTTTATATTTTCTTCAAATGCTTTATAACTTTGTGGCATCATTATTAATTATATAATTGAAAATACACTTTGTATATACCACTTTATTTAAAATATATAAATATTTCTACATGTTTCGATAGCAATGCTATCATCTTCAGGAATAAATGAATACTAAAAAAAAATTCAAGTATAGAAAAAATGATAAAAAAATTTTAAAACAATAATTTAAGAATAT